>OY804604.1:22315269-22347769 GCA_963680895.1 Fragum sueziense | reverse complement strand
TCGTCTTGATCGGTCACATACTATTTGTGGATGTTAGAGTAAGATAAAAGGTCAGAAACGACATTTTCATCAAATTCAAGGGCAGATAATTCAGCAATTTTTTTATTCAACTACACTGAATTTCTAGATCATCCAGGATCTTATGTTGACCAACGTGGAACATTATTTCTAGTTCTTGTCTTGATTGGTCAATATTTGTGTTTGTTAGACTCAAAACAAAGTCGAAAACAGCAATTTTGTCAGATTTAAGGGCAAATATTTTTTTTTGATCTGATCAGACCAAAATTTGAACTTCATCTTCAGATCTTATGGTCACCAATATTTCATCTTGATTAGTCAATAATTGTAAATGCTAGAGTGTGCATAACGTCGAAAATAGTCGAAACGGAAATTTTGTCCAATTCAAGGGCATGTAACTCGTGACCATCTGGTCTGATCAATGAATAAATAAGCGCGGGAGGGAACAGATGAATGAATGAATGAATGGGTGCGAGGGGACAAATGAATAAATGAATGAATGAATAAATGACACCAGACGATTAACTTATTTATTACTCATCTAACCCTTTCCCAAACAAAACCTGGTGTTGTCGTGCCTAATAAAAAGAAAGGCTTGCGAAAACATCGAGACAAAGGAAGAAAAACTGATAATCGGCATTTTCTCCTTTTGCCTCTATATTTTCTTTTCCTATTTTATTCACATATTTCAACCGTTTTATCGTCCATTTTGTCGTCTGCATTTAAATTCAAATTGGAACACCCTAAACGTCTGCTGTTTTGGGAAAGAGTTAATTACTATCTACCCCATATGTTAACATGTTATTCTCTGTTTTAATCATGATAATTGTTCAAAACTTACTTCCTCACACCCTATTACCGGCTATCACTACAGCAGTTGCTAACCTTGGGCAGTATCATCTATAAATAGCGGGTGTACTGGGTAGGTCATACTTTTTCCATCTTTGTTTTTGTGTTAAAGCCTTTCTCAGCTATATTTGCAGTGCACTTGGCTGGCCATACATTTGAGCACCTACATGATAAATATTAGCGCAAAGAATCCCTAAACAACAAAATTATTCAGCGACAAAGTCGTAACTTCACAATTTTTTACTTAAAATCTAACTTTCAGTCCATATAATGAGAAAATGATAAGACGATCATTAGAATTAATACAACTATTAAAATAGTTAATCAATTTTCTTACACTGTGTAAATTTAGAAAACTGTCTGAATTGAATTAAATTCAGACTGACCGATTTAAACTAAACACTGATGCCGATTTGGCTATCACGAACAGCATATTGAAAATTTGAATGGCAAACCCGGACATAAGTTGATGGCAACACAAAACAATATGTCTTGTTGGAAAAGCGGCATCTCTTTCAACAAGAAGTTGCCTGAAAGGAGCATAAATAATGAATTAACACCATTTCTTGATAGACTAGCCAATTTCTGAATTATAGACATAGAAATCGTGCAAGTTCCTTTCATCTAGATATGGTTGAAGCTGAGTAACACAAAATTGAAGGACGTATGCAACCATTAGTTGTAGATGATAGTTTGTCGGTTAAGGTATACATCCCATCATTGAAAACACCACTTTTTAGCCGTACGAAATGCATCAAATTACACACTTTTGTACATACACTTCTTATAAGTTGATTCAACGTGCCGGATTTCAAGATTATGCTTCAAAAGGAAAATAATTTACAAATATTACTTTACTCTAAATTCATATGCAGCGGAGGTAATTTTGAACATTTCTGTCAAATATTTCCGTAAGCATGCATTGAATCAAAATTCTAAACCGTTCAAAATGGTTATGTTTAGAATGGAAATGTAACGCAGTTTAGGAATTACTGGCACTTATCAAATTCACCTCTGGCTCTTTAGTGCTAATGATGGGTTGCAAACCTTAAAAACTACACATACTTTACAGTGAAAATTGTGGATTTTACATCATGTCGTCGATGTTTCAGGCACAAAATATGACTGTAATATTTTTAATGGGGTTAAATTTCATTTAGTCAGACTTAACTTAAAAAGATGGAACCCACGCAAATATATGTATATGAATCCTGCTATTTCAAAGTCGGTCAATGAATCTGCAAACATTTCGATCGAATGTTTTGCGCGGTGCAAATTTGTATTTTTCTTTGCGAAACGATTTGGTTTATTGGGGTTTTACGCCGTTTTCAACTGCCATGGTTATATCGCGGCACCTTGAGCGCCTTACCATGGATTCCTGTTGTTTCTCATACAAGTACTACCACAATAGACTAACCGAACCTCCAGCTGCTCGCCCACATAGGTTAACAATATCAAACCATTGGTGGGTAACATTAGTTAGAAAAGATATTTGCCACGGCCGGGGATCAAACCCGGGTTCTCTCGAATGAGAGACAGATGCGCTATCAATGTTCAGCGTTTTGGCTTCATTGCGAAACGAAGAAGAGATATCGGTGATAACGGATTATCAAGCAAGAATCTGTTGATATCGATAAAACATCATGGTTGTCTGCATAAAGAACATGATTGCAACTAGCCTAGGCAAGTGAATACAGAAACTAGTGAAGGATCAAAGATCAGTCAGCTAGGTAAGGATCTCTATAGATAAGGCGAGAAATCTCCCTAAACGTCTCAAATGGAAAAGTCAATTTTCAAAACATTCAAATTGATAAATATCTCGAGCTGTATTGTTAGATCTATACCTAAATCATATGAAAATTGATTTTGTACAATCAAAACGATCCGACATGTACAGAAAACTCTTGGTTTCTGTACCTACCCCTTATATTTTCTTACCCTACCGGTATTCATTTAACCAGAATTAAGTGTTCTATTGTTTTATCAGCAATATTTTTTGTAAATGTAAGGAAAATTGGTTTTTAAATCACAAACCAGTTTTCGTTTTGTCCTTAGTGCGCATGCGCACCATTGAAATGAGTTTAAAGGCGAAATCTTCCCGCCAAAAAATATGGCAATTGGTATATGAGCACTATTTTTGATATACATGTAAAAGTATGTTCCCCCAGTGACCCAGGAAATCCTTTTTACCAAGGAAGTCTATGATCAAGTGAAAAAAACATATGTCAATGGGAAGCTGGGTCAAGGGGGGGGGAACGATGTTTGCCAGCCAAAGGGAGGTAGGTATTCATCGGTTTTTGGCGGGAAAGTGCGTTTTTAAGGTTGTTTCAGTGGTGCGTATGCGCAATACGGACAAAACCAAAGCTGCCATATAAAGTCAACACCATTTATCCTTGTATCTGTAGAAATTAAATTGGGAATTAAACAAAAAGAAACTTCATTTTACATCTATGAATACAGGTAGTGTAAGAAAATGAAAACCATTTAGGCGGGTAAAATAATCAAGAGTTATCTGCACATATAGAACTTTTTAAATTGCATAAAATCGGTATTCATTTCATTTATTTATCTAACTAACCATAAAGCTATATTTTGTTTTTCAATTTGTAAGTTTTGAAAATTGACCCATAGAGCTGAGCCTTTTAGGGAGATTTCTCGCCTTATCCATAGAGGTTCTTTACACCTAGGGTTGTAAGATTATCATTTTTATATTGGACCATAACTACAAAAATGTATACGGACAAAATTGTGAATGCCCAAATTGACAGGCTGTTGCAGAAGACAAAGTGGATGCTGACAAGAATATAACTTTGTACAAGATAGCAAGCTTTTTCTAAAAGAAGCGTAAAAAGAGGCATTTTTTTTAAATGGTTAAAAATGTTTATTTTTTTATTCTGTGTTATGTTTCACCTTGCATGGTGAAGTAAAGCCGAGTGGTCATTGGACAAATAGACCTCTCAATAAAAGTACCCAGCCTCCAGCTGCGCTCTCACATAGATGATTCACACCCATTGGTGAGAGACAAATGACTTTTGTCAAATGTAAGAATGGATACTGGTCGGCCTGGGGTTCGAACTCGCGACCCCTGGATTGACAGACTCCGACGTTAACTGGACTCGGCTTAAACAGATACATGTTGCAGCAAATACTCTTTATAAAGCAAACCGCACGGAATCTCGGACAAACAAAAGTGCTTTGTCCGTATGATTCTAAAACCACACAACTGCAGCTTGAATGAAGCCGTGGTTACGAGATTTTTAACAGCTAAAACCGCTTGGACCATTCTATTTATAGAGTAAGATTTAACCCTATTAACCACGAAGTGCTCAAGGTGAGCTATTGTGGTCACTTTGTGTCCGTCGTCCGTCCGTCTGTCTGTCAACAATTTAGTGTTAACACTCTACAAATATAAGCCAATCTTGACATAATTTGGCCAAAATATGTTTGACCATAAGTTCGCGGATGAGTTCGATTTTTGGTCTGATCGGACCAGAAAGTCCGGAGTTATCTGCCCTTGAATGCGAAAAATAGCTACTTTTGACTTTGTTAACACTCTATCATCTACAAATATTTACCAATCAAGATTAAACTTGGACACAATGTATATAACAATTAGATCTTGGACGAGTTAGATTTTTGCTATGATCAGACCAGAAAGTCATGAGTTATGTGCCCTGGAATTCGACGAAATTGCCATTTTCGGCTGTTTTCGACCTTGTTTACACTCTAGAATCTACAATTATTATTCAATCAAGACAAAACCCGGACACAATGTTGAGGACCATAAGATCTTGGATGTCTTTGATTTTCAGTCTGATCTGATTAGAAAGACAAGAGTTATGTGCCCTTGTAGGGGACCATAAGATCTCAGATGAGTGGGATTCTGATAATAAAGTTGACAGTTAAGTGCCCTTGAATTTGACAAAATTGCCATTTTAAGCTGTTTGGACCTTGTTTACACTCTAGAATTTACAATTATTAATCAATTAAGACAAATCTGGGACACAATGTTGGGGACCATAAGATCTCAGATGAGTTCGATTTTCAGTCTGATATTATTAGAAAGTCGAGAGTTATGTGCCCTTGAATTCGACAATATTGCCATTTTCGGCTGTTGTCCACCTTGTTTACACTCTAGAATCTACAATTATATTAATCAATCAAGACAAATCTTGGACACAATGTTGGGGACTATAAGATCTTAGATTATTGCAATTTCAGTTTGATCCGATCAGAAAGTTGAGAGTTATGTGCCCTTTAATTTGACAAAATTGCCATTTTTGGCTTTTTTTTTTAATCTTGTTTACTCTCTAGAATCTACAATTATTAATCAATCAAGACAAAACTTATACACAATATTGCGGACCATAAGATCTTGGATGAGTAGGATTTTCAGTCTGATCTGAGCAGAAAGGTGAGTGTTATGTGCCCTTGAATTTGACAAAATTGCCGTTTTCGACTTTGTTTACAATGTAGAATTTACAATTATCGGACAAATCTTGGACACAATGTTGGGGACCATAAGATCTCTGATGAATTTGATTTTCATATTGTTATTGACCATAAGTTAGTTTTCAGTCTTTAAATCATAAATATCAATTGATTTGAATAAAACTGTTGCTCATATCAGTTTGGTTCAGGTGAGCGATATAGGACCATCATGGTCCTCTTGTCTGATTTTAATTTCAAATAAATAACAACGACATCGCTGTATTGTCCACCCAAATTAACCCGGGACAACTTAATTTTCGTGTGCAAAGTCTGTTAGTTGAGTGCCTTAACCTTAACAAGTGGGGTCATTACATATGCAGATGTCTCGGGTTAATCTTACTGGACAATATAAATTACCATTCTGATATTTGGCTAGTATAATTACCCGGTCAAGGTCAGAAATTATCCTCCAAATAGTGTTCATAATTAAAACTCTTATTAAATTCCCCTGCAAATAATCGAGTTCATAAGCAATAATAAGATAAAGCGGAAACTCACAATTTTAAAACTTAAATTTATATTGCTATAATAGACGAATAACGCAATGGTATTTTTGAGCATAGGATCTAATGTTGAAGGTATTTTTTTAAAGTTAGTCTGTGCCCGATTTTATAAACGCCGGCTAGAGTTAACCAAATGCCCAAGTATCTGTTTCGGTTATTTTTCGATTATTCACATCGGAAAATTTGAACAAATCAGTGAAATATTTTGTTTGTGCTAAACAGCGTCGATACAATCGGGCCTATGACTTGATTTCATGAGATGTAACGCCGTTTTAAACCGCTATGGCCATATTACAGTGGCTGGAGCACCTAACCGTGGATTCATGGGAAATTCTTGCTTCATATATAGCTTATTCTTATCTGATGCTCTTTTATCAAACAAAAGTACCAGCATTCATGTATTGTTGTAATTATTATCAGCAAATTTTAAATATTTTACACCATGATCACTTGGATAATGAAAAAGAATTGTACATAAACAAGCAAAATAGTATCATTTATGCTGTCTGTGATTGCCTATTTCAAGTACGAATCTCCTGTCGGTGATTCCCCTATGTGCTGTTCGTGATTGCATAAATTTGTAGCTCACCAAACTTTGTTTGACTATAACGACATAACGGAATAGTTGATTGTCTTCACAAGCAATTGGTTGGTAGATAATATACTAGATATCCATTTTGTAATAAAATTTCTAACATTTGCTTCAGTGTTTTTCTGCTATTTGCATGGAAAGATGAATTTTATATGCAAATATGTGAAGTTTAGACTTTGTTGGTGAATCATTCTTTTATTTGAGGACTCTCTGTGCTAAAATTTGACATGTAGGTGCTCAAATGTGAGGCAAGCCAAGGGCACTACAAATTATAGCTGAGAAACGCTTTTACACAAAACAAATATGGAAAAAGTATGACCTACCCAGTTCACCCGCTATTTATAGATGATACTGCCCAAGGTTAGCAACTGCTGTAGTGATAGCCGGTAATAGGGTGTGTTCCTATGCATATAATATCCATAAAACTTGTTCAAAAAGATAATCCAACCTCGCATAAAATCACACTAGCGATTGACCTTCGTAGAGGATCGTGACACGGGTTCCGCGTGCGTTTGCACGTGGGAGCCGTGTAACGGTTATCTACCGGTGCATATCGAATGTTAGCCCAGTCTCTCCCCTATAACGTTAATTCTCTCTGAAACTCTTTCTCTTTATCTATCTCTCACTCTCTCTATCTGTCTCTTATTCCTTGTTTCTCTCTTTGTCTCCCACCTCCCCGGAAAATTTGTTGCATGTAGTACTTTGTATGTTATAACCCCATGTTGTACAAACTTGTACCTGGGTGAATAAAAGAGTTGTTCTGTTCTGTTCTGTTCTTTAACAAGTAAATAAATTGCCTGTTTAGTGTCATGTATAAATAAATGAATAAATGAAGGAATCAATCAACTAGTTGATAGATCAATCAATCCACCAGCAGAAAGTCAATCAGAAGGCAACCAATCAATCAATAACTCAATCAATCAAGAACTCGATCAATCTAAAAAACCGTTCAATTAATCAATCAAAACAATTCATTCAATCAAAACAATTCAATCAATCAATCAATCAATCGTTCAATCGATCGATCGATCGATCGTCCAATCAACATGGCTATCAATATTTCTTTCATATTTGCTGATCTGGTTGAAATGAAAAGATGCCCTGTAAAATTTAAATTAAAATTTAATCATTTTAATATTTTTCCATTAAAAACAAGTAAATTCAAAGAAGATATTCTTTATCTCAAGCTTAAAACGACATACTATAATACATTTTTTAGTTTAAGTAAATTTCTTGAAAAAAAAATCAAAATAAATTAAAATTAAGTAATTGATTGATAGATAAAGTGAGGGATTCATTTAGAGCAAAGATAGACAAAAATGAAAAGCAATTTACGTTTTAAAAATGTAAAATTATGGCTTTGAAAGGTCCTTTTCGCAAAGCCAAAAGTCTTTTCGGTCCTTTTCGCAAAAAATCGGGTCTTTTCGGTCCTTTTCGCAAAAAATCGGGTCTTTTCGTATTTTAGTGGCACCCAGCGAAAGAGTTAATGCTTTGTCTCAATATTCTCTTTACTATATTGAACACAAATTCTATTAGATCTATTATTAACATACACTCTGTGGTCTCAAGCACATTTTACCTGAGACCCATCTAGAATTTGTCATTTGAAAAAGGGTTTATTAGTGTTCAATTTAAGTAGAAAAGAGGCAAGCAGTAAAAATTACTGAATTGCTGTACATGGTTGAACAGAAAGTTTGCTGTTTTAATTTCAGATGATTGTAGGGGAACAGTGGCTGCATATAAATACAATACTTGGAGATAGTACAATATGTACCATGGGTTAACCAACTCTGATCTGGTATGTTTTTTCAGGTCATAAATGAATATAGATCTTTATACAAGCTACTTTTTATTATGTAAATATTATCAGTAACATCAAAATCGGGTCTTGATTAGTAAAGGAATATTAGAAAAAATATTGAGAAAACATTGAGGCAAAAGGAGATATGTTTATAACCAGCATTTTCTCCCTTTGCCTCATTTTTTTCTATGCTTTAATGACATAAATTTTCCTTCTCATTGAAACCATGTATTTTGTCGTCTGTGTCTGCTTTAAAAGTGGAAAAGTCAAAGTTTCTGTTGTTTGGAAAAGGATTAAAACATTATAAGGGAATTTACCTGCATTTTTTTAGTCAAACTAAAGATTTGGAAACCTTTTTAAGAACTTTTACATTTGTCTAACTTTAAAAAGTCTTTAACACAAGGTTATAAAGGCTAGAGGAGTTTTATATATAAAGTAAATGACAAAATGTCTTCATTTCTTTCAACTTATATATTTTCTGTTTTTCATCTATCCTCTTGTCTTAAAGTTTTTAGTTCTAACATTCCAGATTTGGCTGGAAAAGAATAAATATTATCACAGATATTTAGAAAACACAGTCCATTTTCTGCGATGTAGATGACCAGACAATGGTTTGAAGAATGACTGGTATGCTGATTGTGAATTTAACATTTATCTTTAGTTTTAATTATCCTCAAATGAATGAACTTGTAATGGTTGATTTTAAGCAAAAATGAAATAAAAGCTGTTTAACAACTAAGAGTTGCCCCCAAAAAACATTTATTTAGTGTTATGTGTCTTCTATTAAATATCAACAAGAACAATGTACAGTATAATGATTTATAAAACTAAAACTATGATGAATACGTGGCTGTTATGTTTATTTACTCCCTTCTCAAACAAAATAAAAAAATTGACTTGTATTATATATCAATTATGAAAGTTTTTGCTGTAAAAAGATTTAAAAGAATGCAATTTTTGTACATTGAAACCATAAATGTTGCGAGAAAGTAAGAAAATGGTGGTCATCATCATTTCTTCCTGTTTTCCAAGCATTAGTTTTATGTATAAGTGGATGCCTATACCAGATCATTTTTGGGAAAGGGTTGCAGAAAAATACCAAGATTATCATGATATGAAACATTGAGAAAGAAGAAGAAAATGCTTGTAACCTTCTTTTCCCCAATGCTTTCAAAGGCTTATTTTGAAAAAGAATGTACATGTACAGTCAAACAATATAGAAGGAACCATTTTGTTTTTTTGGCTCCACTGACTGTCAGACCAGTGAGCTATTGTCATGGCGGTGTGTCCATCATGGGCTTGTCCATCCTTGTATGTGTATGTGTGTGTCTGTCTGCCTGTATTTCATGTTTTACAGGACTTCTGACTCGTATTTTCATCAATCATACCTAAATATGTTATATGTTACCTGGCAACATTTGTTTTCAACATTTATGTCTAAGATCAGCTATTTGGTACTTTCCTGAGCCATTTTTTGCATTTCTTTTATTTTTTTGGCAATAAATTGTCCAATATTTACATATTTATCATTCAATTTTACAATATTTCAACAGTTTATGCTATAAAATAGTCTATTTTATCAATCTACAGGAAAAAAAAAAAAGAAAAAGAGAAAAGGTACATTTTTTGTGTACTTACTTACCCCACCCACTTTTTTAGCCTTGCATCAAATAAAATCACCACAACTCCATGTAAGTTTTGCCTTTAACTAATTCATGTTAGTATTGCATTTGAATTTAGTAAGAAATATCCACAAGTTTATGTTGTATTTGATAAAAAGCATTTGGAAAACACTGATTTGAACGGTAGAAAATGCATGCAAATGCAACTTTTCATGGTAAAACTCATGGAAATTTCCAACAAATGATTAATTTGAGGATAAAAAGATAACATATAAGTTTCCTTAGGGTGTTTGCAGTAATTCTTAGGTGTTTTGATAATTTAATTCATTAAAAAGGCTAAAATGTATGCTCTGGGGGAGAGGATTTTGATTTTTGTCATTTTTGGCACGGTGCCAATTGTTCCCTACATTTTTCATTACTTGAAATATTTTTGCCCACTCAAATATTTGCATGTTTCAATTCTACTAAGATACATCTTTCAACTCTAGTAGAGGATTAGCTGCAAAAAGTGTTGACTCATTTGGAATATTCCTCTAAAGATTGCCAATTTTGACCTTTGTTCAAATTATGCAAAAGGGGTCATTTTCTGATGACGCATGTGAGTTCTATGAAAGATGTACAGATATCAGATTAGCAGCGAACTGACTTCGAATAACAGATGTTTCATACATTTGTACCGAAATAAGTCTTGTGGTTATACTTGATGTATTGTAAGCTCAAAAATGTGTCATTTTTACCCAAAAAGTGAGAAAAATATGCAAAAAATGGATTTTCCTCGTTTCCATGGCAACCATGCACAATTTTCAAAAACTAAGTATCAATTATGCATTAGGGAGTTGAAATGGGTTCACATGCAAAATTTAAGAAAAATCCATGAGATGCCGTGCCGGACCCCTATGTAAATTTTCTGGTCCTTACAGAGAAAAACTTGTCACAATATCTTCAAAAAGGGATGAAATCTAGTAGGTTACTGATTAAAACAATGCGAACTTGCGTAAAACTCACGCGTACATGAGTACGCATTTAATCTTTTCACAAACGGCGAAATTGTATAGGCCCTACCAGTCCGATTAAGGTATACTACCCATCAATAGAACCATAAAGGTGCATATGTAACTATATATTTTTAGAATCAGCATGGTATCCCGCATCTAATTGCCAATTTTTATCAACTTTGATCGTTTCGTTACTGAAATTTTGATAATTTTATATCTTGCGTCAGGGCCCTACAAAATCCTGAAATGCCGAACACCCCAAGTATGCTTTTAAATACAAAAACTGCATAATTTAAAGCAAAAAACAAAAGCTTTTGCATCTAATCAATAGCTTATATTATCCCTAATGATTGACTAACAAGAGAATAAATAAAAACCAGCGACAAAATTTTTTTTTGCTTTTGTAATACATGGCTGCCATACTTTCGACAGGCTTTTCGGACCAACGCGAAACAATAGTCACTTTAAATTAGCATAAATTCGAATGATCTATCAAAATGCATGGCACAAAATGTAGATAATAATTTTCCTATACATATATTCTTTCAAATAAAGTAAAAAATAAACAGTTTCGCCGTACATAAATTTAAAAAAATCACTTTGACTAATATACCCCTGTTTTTACCACCACCCTATTTTTTTCAGGAAAATGGCACTCTTTGTTCATTATACTTAAATAAATGGTTCCATACTACTTTTACATGTTTTTTATTGTTTGTATTGGAATATTTTTATAATAGTAAATGTGATAAAAGATAAATCATATATATAAAGAAAAATGACTATAAAACAAGAGTTGTCAGCGGACAGGATAGCTCAACGGAAAAGTGTTGAATTGTGAAATTTTATAAGATGAAAAGAATAAAAAAAAGTCTTGGCAAATAGAAATATGGGTAATAAATCTTTACCCAGTCTTTATCCTTATTAAAGAATATACATGTGTGACCACAAGCATGCATGCAAAGTTTCAGAGCTTTAAAAATGATAGAAACAAAGATGTTGCAAGTATATAGTATCTGCATGTAAAACGTTCTAAGCCAAACATGTCTAAGTCGAAAATCGTTAAATTCTCCAGAAATATGTGACAAAGTTATGACATTTTGCTTTGAGGGTGATATTATAATCACAAGAAACATTTAGAAAAAATAGAGCAAGGACTGTGGTAAAAACAGAGATAGGTATCTTACACATAGAACTTAACACCCCCCCCCCCCCAAAAAAAAAAAAAAAAAAAAAAAAAACCATAATTTTGAGGTTCTCCCATTTGAAAGCTTCTGTGGATGACAAAATGACTGTTAATGACAATATATGATTTGTGTACAATACTGCATGGAAAATATTAAGACAAAAGGAAAAAAGCTGGTTATAAGCATTTTCTCCTTTTGCCTCAATGTTTTCCCAAGCCTTTTCTATAGGGGATGTCAAAATCATGTCTTGTTTGGGAAAGAGCATACAATGACGCCGACCTCCAAGTGATAGGCCAGACTCCGTTCCTCAATAAGTAAGCTAAAATGTTACATGTATGCAAGAAATTTCAATTTAGAGGTTTGTAAGACTTTGACAATGTATAATTACAATGAAATAAATCACTAAAACCATACATGGCTTCTTCCCTTCCTGTCCAAACATGATCTAGCAAATACAACAGAAAAAATCCTTTCTACTTTTCACAATTTGATGTCATCTGCAATGCAATGGACCAGTCCAAGTCAATGGAATATAAATCTGTGGAAATTGTGATGTAGCTCTACAATTGAACATTTTCCATAATAATTACAAGTACAGGTAAAAATGGTTACAGGAATGAATACTTTTGATTTGGCCCAAAGATATAAGAATACACACATCTATCATTGATAAAAGCTAACCCTTTCCCAAAAGATCCTTGGATTTGAAATTCATGTATGAAAAGTTTTGAAAACACAAACAGGCAAAAGAGAAAAAATGCTGAAAACTAACATTTTCTCTTTTTGTCTCAATAATTTCTGTGCTATATGATATAGCTATCTATATCAATTCCATTTTGTGCCACAATACAAACTTATAAACACTACTTACAAACCCATTCCCAAGCATTCCATGGTTTTCATGTCACTGCTGATGTCATTTGAAAAGCAAGTGTTGGTAAATATTGAGAGAAAAGAAGAAACTCAAGTTTTCTAAAATTATCTTCTTTTCTCTAAATAGAATCTAGTCTTATTTCAATGCTATTACACAAACATTTTTTTCTTTTCTTCCATAAATTTTGCTGTCTGCAACTCTTTCCAAATTAGAATTGTCTGCATATGTCCAAACACAAAAACAGTGTCTTTGATGGTCAAACCAGTCCAGAATATAGTAACAACAGTTCACTTTCTAATGTCACTCCATATTTTTAAAGTATTGAGCTAACTTTGGAATTACTGTTTCCAAGGTTCTTTTAACACTAGTGACACAGGGTTGGCTTTCACTGTTTTTACTTGTAAACACTACCATAAGACTGTCTTCACCATCCCGTTCATAAATCTTCTTTAGATGACTAAAATTCAGGCCAGACGAAGCGATGTTTTCTGCTGTAGCATTTTTCATGACACCTGCTGCAACAAGAGTCCTAAGTGAGTCAATGTTTTCATATTTTTCCTTGTTCGATTTTAAGGAATGTAGAATGGCAGCAGTTCTGAAGCTGAACTTCATAATGTCTGGTGGGGTCAAATTCAAATGATCAACAAGTTGAGCCAGATACTTGACATCAGCCATGGCATTGTGAGCATCATACAAACTGACACTCAAAATACTTTTGACAAGGTCCTCTGATTAGCTAGCCAACACTTATGCACAGTCTGATCTTGAAACAAGTATTGAATGCTGAGAGGACCATTTTTTCCAGATTTTGGACTGTATGTTATATATCATATGATTTATAATCATCATTCTATCAAATGGCATATGTGTATAAAATGATATTTGGGTTATGGATAGTCGATTTACCAGCATTTTTCCTTTTTTAAACATAATCCACTAGTTACTTTATTACATCACGATTGCTCAAACAAGTTTTGAGGCAACAGATCAGTTTCTCATATTCCCTTTTACAGAACTAAAGATGAACTTACTTCATTTCCGCACGAAACGACTCTTCACACGCCTTCAGAGTTGATTTTTCGGCGACAGCTTCAACAGATTTCCCAGCGCGCCTTTCCATTACTTTCAAATTTTTTTTGCTGATTGTCTTGAGGTTAAGTGTGCTTAAGAAATTGTTGACCTTGTCTGGCCCACCTAGTCCATCAATCATTGCTGAAAATCATAAAAAAATGTTTTCAAAATCACATATGATTTTTCAAAAATTAAATTTACATTTGTTTACAGCTTTATGTACATAATAGTTACAGCTTTTCTCAGAAGGAATTCCAGACTTACTATAACTTTTGGGGCTCAGTAAAACACTTGTATACATAATGACTTACTTAGATTAGAAGATTCCAAGTGAATTTTACCCCCATGGATCACATTTCACTGACCATGATTAAATGAAAAATATGAATGGCATAATTTGCTCAAGGTATAACCAACTTTTTACAACTTTTCAATATGAAATGCATCCAAAAGACAAGCTTTGATTGATGTGTCCCATGGGCTAGCAAAGGACTGTGCCGCTTGAAAAGGATCTAAATAATACCATCCTAAATTACCATTGCATTTTGCTTTTTGGATTATCATTTTCACATTTTCTTTCCTGGTATTGGGCCACAATAATGAATTACAGCTAATTTATAGTTCAACGGCCCGGAGTGACTGCTTTTTATATGTATTTCAGTGGCGGATCCAGAGGGGGTTCCCCGTTCGGATGGTTCTGTAGCCTGATTATTTCATTTTCATGCAGAAATTCAGTCGAAATTGTGTAAATCTAGGAAAACTAACCCCCCTTTTATATATTCGAACCCTCCTCACAGAAATCCTGGATCCGCCACTGTATTTACTAGTATGTCACTCTTTAGTCTATACATGGAAACTAAAGTTTATTTTAAATAATTGCAGATAAATTGAGATAACAAAACAAGAATGATTAAACAAATTGGTTCTTATGTATAGCTATTTTCTTTTTCTTTTTCTCCAAATCATTTCTATGGCTGTAAACCATTTCTATGGGTGCTTCTTTTGTCATAACGGCTTCCGCTCATAACTAGCTTAAATTACACAGTTAATAAATGTCAATCAAACTTACCTAGTCCCAATTTTGTGTTGGCCACAAATTTTGGCATTCCTTTTGCCTTGTCATCCCTATGAACTTTTCCATATGGCACTATGTTCGTTTTTCTACACTCTAAATTGTCACATTTAACATACAAATATCCCCCTAGTCCACGCTGGAGTTCACCAACAACACTATGTTCTGTTAATGGCACTGGGCCAAGGTTGCAAAATTTACAATGTCTCAATCCCGACAGCAAGACATCAAATTCAACTAGGCGTCTTCCCTCCCTCCACCCCGTTCTGCTGACGTTCCGCCCCAAAACCTCATTTCTCAGCGTACATTCGGGATAAGTACAATCGGCCGGTGTAACGTAGTAAAGTGACCCCCATAGTAAACTGACCCCCCGGTCACTATTCTATATAGAATACTGACCCCCGGTCATAATATTATGACCGGGGGGGGTCATAGTATTATGACCTCCCCACACGTAGAAAAGTGACCCCTTACGTAGAATTGTGACCCCCCATAAAATATTGACCCCCCCTTCCCCACATGCACACCAAACGTCCTACTCTAATATAAACCAAACTATGGTACACGTACAACATCATTATTTCCATCGATAGGCATCGGAGAGGTGCAATGGCACTCGTCCGTGCATGCGTCTGTCCGCACATACAGAGTGCTTTGGCCACAACTTTTTATTCATTATTGGGCGAACCCGATTCAAACTGACTGGTTAGACGCTTCCACCGCATCTGAAGTGATTTGATTTATTGGAGTTTTCAACTGCAATGGTCATATTGCAGCGGCTGGAGCACCTAATATGGATTCTTGGTATTTCTCGCACCCGTACTGCCACCAAATACAAACAGAGCCTCCGTCTGCTCTCTCATAGACGATTTACACACATTGATGAGGGACAAATGACTTTTGTCAAATGTCAGAATAGATACATGTCGAGTCAGGTTCGAACTGACGTCCCATTGATTGGCAAACCCCCGAAAATGAAAAAGAAATGCATATTTTTGGAAATGTTTTAAGTGTTACATAATAGAATTTGATAGAACTCCCTTATTGTATTAAGCAACATGTCCTGGTGGTAATGCAAAAAGAAAAGGTCATCGCACTTATTAGTGATTTACAGCAATTTTGATCAGGTACACATGCATAAAACGACGCAAAACAGTTGTACCTGCAAACACACTTACAACTGTCTTGCTCTAATAAATAGATTTCCATCTTGAGGAAATCAGTTTCGCATAATAAATACGCTTTTACCTTCGAAAATGATAAATTGTAATGACGTGTTATAGATCCTATTATTGGAAATATGGTAGCGAAACATATATGGTACGAAATACTTAATTTTCTACAGCAATGACCGAGTGTTCCGAAAAACTGGAGCATTGCCCCTTAAAAAGTTAATCATAAAGACTGTTTCCGGAAATGATGCAGACACCACCAAGTTTCATCATTAATTTTTTCTAGTCTAGTTTTTAGGACAATGTCGCCGAGGTATGAATAAAGGCTATCAAACGTCAGGCGCAGAAGAAAATAAATGATGCAATCAAGTAAACAAAAAACAAAGCAAAAAAAAAAAACAATGATAATAACAACAACAGCAACAACAACAAACAAAAGCCGTTAATAGTGTGTGGTGTAAATAATCTGAAGAATTACTCAAATATAAAATGTCATTTAATTCTATCTAGATTAAAAGAAAAATGAGAAAACACTTCTACAATAAAGCCCCTTTTCTCATAACACGTACAGCATCAAACTGAGAAACCGAGAGAAAAAGTTCTTGACAGAATTTCATGAAGTTCAAATTTAAGTTTCGTCCAATTTGGTGCAAGAATTGAGAAGATTTTGCTTCGGGCAGACTCTAGACGCAATGTTATACATTTAGTTCCCCTTTCACATGACAGGATTTTTGTACATGAATTGTTAGTAGAATAAGCTACAGAACATCGCATTGATCACTGAAGAACAAAATTTCACTGAATTCTGGTCATCGAATGAAGAGAAATTAGAGAAACACTAATTTATACATTAAGGCCCCTTTTTATGTGACGCAGCCTCAAACTGAAACAACAACAACAACAACAAAAAACACACGAGAAAACAGACTCAAAAAGTATTTCAGGGATAACACTTGTGAAGCTTCATTGATTTTGGCCTAAAGGTTGCTGAGATGTGACTGTAAACGGACGGACGGACGGACGGACAGACAGACAGACGGACGGATGGATGGACGGAGAGATAGCATGGCGACTAAATGCTCCGCGAAACTCTTTTCGGGGAGCATAACACGGATGTGATTTGAATCGATATACATGTAGTGTATGTTAAATAAGCAATAAGCTAAGTGGGGGTCAGTATTTTATAGATGAAATCAGGGGGGTCGTTATTTTACATGGGGGTCAGTATTTTATAGAAAGGGGTCAGTATTCTATATAGAATAGTGACCGGGGGGTCAGTTTACTATGGGGGTCACTTTACTACGTTACACCGGACCATTGCACAGATGCGCAGTGACATAATTGTGGTCCACTTCGATGTAACAACGTTTGATAGCACGTTTTTTACGAATTTTCGCAAATTTCCCGTTTTTCGCTCTCAACTGGGAATCCATATTGTTGTTGTTGTTGTCGATCTCCTTGGTTGTTCGAACGCTTAATCTATTATATTTTAATAAGCGTTCCGTTGACTACGATTCTACCGGGTTTTCCCTAAGGGACGTCACTCTAATTGTCAAGCATATTTTTTAAAAAATAAAATTTTCAAATGGCTCATTTTTAATACCTTTAGTGATTTAGCGATCACGGTTCGTTGTTGAAACCCTTTATATCAAGTCAAATCTAGATTTAAAGCCTTTTAACAAAAAAAGTTTTAAAAGTTTTCGGAAGTGTCCGGATACGCTCGCTAATTTCCGTCTTAACGGAAACAGTCGACATTACACGAATCATTTAGAGCTAATGATGGGTCGTATACCTTAAAGATACTATAAGATTATGGGTGTTTATAAAATAATAGCATAGAAAATGATCAGGAATATAGCGAAAATCATTTTCTTCATTTGCTTAACAAATCCAAGCCAAATATTCTTAACAAAACGATATGCCAAAACAGATAAGCTGTGATATGCAATTGTAAAAAGGCCTTTAAAATTGTGAAATTGTGAGCTGAGACCATTGTAATTTATGCAAGCAAAAATAAGGTGCAGTCTGGTCCGAATTTTCCCTGCTTCAATCAAATTTCAAATCGGTCACGCATAATAAAAAAGATTTCTTTAAGCTTTTCTGCAATTGTTGTTATTATGTCACGTGATTCCTGGCTTGAATATTTATAGACTATCGTGAGTGGAAGTGGCTTCGGCGGCACGGCATTAGACAATTGAAGTCCTAGTTTGTGTAAAGTCTCATCATGCATCTCTTACTAAAATATGTCAGCATATCGCTTTATTTCAACTTAATCCTCGTAACCGCAGCTTGTTTTAATTTGCAGTTACGAGTTACGGTTTTTGTTGAAAAGCGACTATATGTGGTCTGTCTTATAGAAATTGGTCAAGCGCAGAGAGCACCAATCTAGTCAGTCTGTACGGATTTTGCATGCTTACTAGGGTCGTAAATTGACGTTCTATGACGATTTCCTGAATCGAAACTGTTTTTCGTGCTTTTCAACAAAACCTCGTAACTGCAGTATGTTTCAAAGCGCAGTTATGGGTTTTTGTTGAAAACGACGTACAGTTCAAGTTTTCTTACCAAGTAAACAGTGACATTATTTCGGACAAACAAATAGTAGCCATATTTCGTGGTGTTGTAAATCGCGTAACTACGGCTTGGTTCAAGATTGTATATCAGCGACGATTTATCAACTCATACCTTTAAACCCAGTCTATATCTAGGACAAAATTCTTTGCCATTATGATCATTTCCGCAATGTTTCCTTACATTGGGTTTATGCACTAAAAGGATTTCCCCTTTTTCAATGACTGGTCACAGATGTCTTATTTCACACGGCCTAGAATGAGAAATTATCATTTGGATTTAGACAACATTGAAAGACCTTCATGACTTACACTAAAATATGTGAGTTTTTATTTGTTTTGTTCTTCTAAAAGGGGCCTATTTGAGACATCGCCTGATGTCAGAATTTTAGACTGGTCCCATTTCAAATATGTTGAAGATGACAATTTCAGGTGAATGAAATTTTGATTTTCTGGGTCTTTTGCGGTAGAAAACGCAAAGGAAAATGTGAAATCTTTTCAAAAACATTTTCTTCATTTCCAACAAAATCGTCAATGTGGCGTCAAGAAGCGTCAGTATGCCTATGTGGAAATGGGTTAATTAAAGGGGAAAAAAACTGACAGATAAGTGAGCAACTGGCTAGCTAAATTTTTGTTCAAACTATGTTTTTTTAATTTTAACCCAGTCTACACTAATCCAGCCCAACTGTTGGACATAATGTGATGTTGGACGTACACTTAAGATGAGACTGGCGTTGAGATGGAAAGCAATCCCATGACTTGTGGATTTATGCGCTAAACAACGCTAATTATACGACGTCAAATGTCCATGCAACCGTCTTTCTTCGCATTTTAAAACAATATAATATAATATTCTTTGTAGTGACCTGGTCGTAAATAACGGTATCTAACAAATCATTTCATTTCTATTTATACTTTTCAAGGAAATTAGAACTCCTGGTACTTGTCGTACTGCTCAGCCTGCACACAGTGACCACCGACTACCAATGTGTGTGTAACTATGACAAATCTGCCACAGTCTTTAGCTCAACTGTAAGTCAGTATTAATATATTACTTATTTTGTCTCAATATTTTCTCTGTGTACACGTGACCGCCAAGTACCAATGTGTACCAACATGTAGCTACTATTAAAGAAAACATTAATAGGGATTAAGAGAGGATTTGAGTAAGAACATTATTTTATGGGGGGGGGGGGGGGGGGGGGCGAAAGGAGAAAATACTGGTTATCAATATTTTCTTCTTTTGTCTCATTATATGCCGAAGTCTTTTATATCAAGGATATTGAAACAACGTCTTGCTTCGGAAAGGCTTAAGCATCTTCCAAACCTCAGCATTATACTACCGCTCATAGTAATGTATTCAATCCATTATTAGCTTGCATCTTCGGCGTCATCAGTGGCAAAGATTGACGAAGGTATCCGGATTTTCAGATCCGGATACCTTCGTAAATTTCCGTTGTCACGGAAAAGGGCAAAGTAATAGGCTAAATTTCACGAAGTCTTTGGTATCTAGTAGTAGTTATGTCAACTGTTTTGAATACCATATGGATGCGCGATGCGCCAAAAATGGGCGTGGTTAATCATTGACCATGACGCAGTGGGCGTGGCTAATCATTGAGCATGACGTTAGTAGGCGTGGTTGACCATTGACCCGTTACATCAGAGGTCAGCCACGCCCAATGACCACGCCCAAGCCACGCCCATTTCCGGGGAAATTCCCAGTGACGTCGTACCGGACGTGACATCACGGTGAACCACGCCCGAACCACGCCCATTTTCGGGTTTTTCCGGTCTATTTTTAGTTCTATCAAGAATACCATAGGCTGGCTGACCACTAACGTCAATTCAGGGGACTCAGAGTCGAATCAACGTCATAGATCGGAGCAACGTCATAGGTCGGAACAACGTTACGGATCGAAGGGGAGCCACGCCCATTCTCGGGTTTTTCCTAGGGATTATTTTCAAGCCACACCCATAATTCCCACACGGTCTATTTTTAGTTCTAACTAGAACGCCATAGGCCGTTTCACCGCTGACGTCGTATCACGAAAGGGATTACTGCTATCAGCATTTTCTTTTGTCTCAATGTTTTCTCCTTTGTTTCAATGTTTTCTGTTTCAATGTTTGCTTTCTTGTTTCAATGTTTTTCTTTCTTGTTTCAATGGTTTTTTTTTGTTTGTCTCAATGTTTTCTTTTGTCTCAATGTTTTCTTCCTTGTCTCAATGTTTATTGTTTTCTCTCAATGTTTTCTCACACGTCACGATCAGACTAGATCTCGTTCGGGAAAGGATTATCTAGGTCGGACTAACGACAAATTTTAATCCCCCCAACACCGTGGATGCGCAGTTTTAATCCCTTTTAATCTCCTAAAATGTTATCTTGATCGAGTAATTGATCGAATTAGTCAGTCTCCGCAAAGGAACATCCGTTCATTTAAGTAACAATAGAAATATCGGATAATCTTACGGTACTCGGATAATAACCCTTTTGTGTCCGAGTAATTGAATGTTGCGCAACTAAGCAAATCTTAGGATCGATTTAATCGTTTGTTCTATACCACATACCCCTACTTCGAAAAACTGCACAATTTCACGCACCTGTCCAAGGTCACTAAATCGTCTATAAAAAGCTGTATATTCATCGTTTAGTCCCGAAATTTAAATTTAAAGTAACGTCTTTCATTTACTTAGAACGGAAAACCCAAAATATGTGCTTTTATAAACGCGTATATGTAGAAAACATCATGCTCACGTGTTCGATTAGATCAACGAAGCTGGAGTGTTTTATGTCAAAATTTACATTTTTTGGGTAATATTTCAAGTTCTACTTAATAGAATTTGATAAAACTCCCTTATTTTATTAAGCGACATGACCTGATAATAATTCAAAAAATGTATAGGTCAACGCACTTATTAGTGAATTGCAGCAATTTTTGTCAGCTACACACGGATAAAATGACGCAAAACAGTGGTAACTGCATGTACACTTACGACTGTCTTGCTCTAAATAATCCATTTCCATCTTGAGGAAATCAGTTTCGCATAATGAATACACTTTTTCCGTCGAAAATGGTAAATTGAAATAATGCGTTATATTATCGAAAATATGATAGCGAAACGTATTGGTACGAAACATTTAGTTTACTACAGTAATGATCGAGTATTCCGAAAAACTGGAGCAATCCCCCTTAATCGATAATATAGTCCGTATTGTCTAAAGCGACTCGAAAACGAGGTCGAATATTAATCGTTGATCTTTTTCGCAGGCTTTAAAATAGAATACTGCCTTTATATCGAGTAAAAGATCGGAATTGCGAAATAACTCAAGGGTTTTAAAACCGTTCTTACCTCGCATATAAAAAAAGTACATCCCGACGCTGAACTATCCAAACGCAAACCATAAACGAGATGATCATTATAGACCTTAATTAACGATGAGCTGTAATGATCGAAGTCATCGTCTATAAAAAGTACTGTATTGCGTTAACGGGCTGTGACTAAGCTTGTTCTGTCCAGGTAATTAAAATGAGCCTGGGGCGAAATACCCATTATTCCGCCAACAATAGAAGTTCACGGACAATGGAAAGTTAACTCGTTATTGATACAACTATCTAAACATACACCATAAACAAGATGTCCCTTTTAACCCTTAATTAAGAGTTCAGACAATGCCTGGGACGTAATGCCCATTATTCCGCTAACAATAGAAGTTCGCAGACAATGGAAAGTTAACTCGTTATTGATAAACTATCTAAACATACACCGTAAACAAGATGTCCCTTTTAACCCTTAATTAAGAGTTCAGACAATACCTGGGACGTAATACCCATTATTCCGCTAACAATAGAAGTTAACGGACAATGGAAAGTTAACTCGTTATTAATAAAACTATCTAAACATACACCGTAAACAAGATGTCCTTTTTAACCATTAATTAAGAGTTCGTAAACATTTAGGATTGACGATGGTCTTTTGTTACAAAATTTAGGATTAACAATGGACATTTCCCGTCATAGAACTGAGATCATCGGAAATTTTCAATGATGTCGCATAAAATTCAGCGAGCACAAAACGAAAAAGGTAAGGATTAGGCGGGATATTTAGAATATGCGGAATTATAGAATCAACCACATTTTGTTAATATAGGGTATTTATATATTTGCGGACGATTTCACGAAAACAAAGTCAAAAGTGCGTTTTATTAATTTTCAAGGCGCATAACTCAACATGTACGAATCCAATCAGGTCGAAAATATCCCTGATCTTAGGATCTCAAGCATTTATACGCAGAGTCTTAATCTACGCGTGTTGATGCGAGAGTGAAAACGAAGAACAACAATTGTGTTCAATCCGAAGGCATTTAACTGAATCAGTTAAGGATATATATATATATGTGTGTCCAGGATATAACTCAACTATACAGGATCTTTATATCAACAGTACTATGATCACATTTTGTCTCGATTGGTACATATGCGTGTCTACTAGATTTAAACCGATAACGACCAATTTATCGACTTAAGATCAGGTTACTCAGAATAAACAAATTCCGATTGAAGATATCGCAAATTTAAGATATCTTAAAGTGACATTTTACAATTATTTTTACACGAATTTTACTTTTATTCTATCTGAAAGAGCATATTTTCTTATGAAAATTCTGAAAATTTCAAGTCAAAATATTGAATCGTTTACGAGAAATGTATATTTTTGTGCTAAAATTAAACAAATTGTTGTGGACAACAGTTAAGATTTCTATAGAATTTGTCACTCCTGTTTCAACTTTAAAGGCATATTTTTCACTTATATATAACAACTTCAAAAAACTGATTGCATTTATACACATTAGAACATACAATCTTTGCATCACGACATACTCTTAAAAAATGAAATAAATGTGAACTGTCACTTTAAAAACATTTTGTCTAACTTGATTGACCGATACTGTATAATATATGCGATTACAAGAGTAAAACTGCAATCAAACACGGCCTTTTTTACATTCAAGGGCGCATAACCCAACACTTTCAAGTCTCATCAGGCACATAATCTTAGGCTTATATTCATGGGGGTACTAGAGCGTTAACACAAAAATGTGAACGAACAGACGACGGACCGATAGTTAGTCGTAGTTTAATTAAGGTTTTATCCCGGACATTCGGCATAGGTCGGCCGAAAATAATCGATTTTACAGAAAACGAATTTAGTCAAATAACAAAGTCGAGTCAAATATACTAGTGCGGATAGTTTATTCTCTCTTTTGTGTCAAACAAAGTATACAAGCAATAACATGATGTTTCTAATATTTTCGGTCTTAATTAATCAAGCCTATTAAAGATAATACAACGTCTTTAATCCGCATGCGGACGGGTAGATGAATCATCCGATGTGGAAATATCTTCGCATATTCTGCCTCGTAAACACATTATCCTCTATCACGACGAGTTATTATTGAAGTCACTTTCACTATGAATATTATTATTATTGTTGTTGTTTTATTCTAAACTGATCGATGTATTTTTCTCTTTACACACTATTATATACACAATAGTATATAACGACACATTCGCCAAGTTTTAAAGACAATGCGCTAAGCATAGTTAGTTTTTTAACCAAAAATACTGCCGCAAACGAAACAAATAATCACACTCTACCACAGAGTTACCATTCGTTGTTCTCACATTTCAACTTCGATCCGGATGCGGACGGGTAGATGAATCATCCGATGTGGAAATATCTTCGCATATTCTGCCTCGTAAACACATTATCCTCTATCACGACGAGTTAATATTGGAATCACTTTCACTATGAGTATTATTATTATTGTTGTTGTTTTATTCTAAACTGATCGGTGTATTTTTCTCTTTACACACTATTATATACACAATAGTATATAACGACACATTCGCCAAGTTTTAAAGACAATGCGCTAAGTATAGTTAGTTTTTAACCAAAAATACTGCCTCAAACGAAGCAAATAACCACACTCTACCACAGAATTACCGTTCGTTGTTCTCACATTTCAACTTCGAAACGGGCTAAATGACACAGTTTTTTCTTAAAACTGAATCAATTGCACTAAACTACAGTTCGCACGTAAATGGAATTCATCATTTTCGTCTCAACTTTGAAATCGCTTTTTGCTTATCAGCGTCAATTTAACAAAGATTAATAGCAACGTGTTAGAATAACCAATCTTGGCATCAAAACATATATTTTTTGAAATGGGAATGTAAGGCATCTTTAAGCACCATAAATCACTAGTTTATGCTGAACTTCGGAAAATGATATTAGAATGTAATATTTGTCATTTCGAGATGTTGCCACGTAATTATAACAGTATGACGTCATACTGTCTAGAAGCCTTTTTAGAGATGAAAGGGATGGAAGATTTGAGCACAAGATGTTACGTTTTATTAAAAGCTCTCACGTTTTTAATATGACACAACTTCCAGTTACGGTTTAGTCATGTTCAACTTTTCTAATGCGTAGACCAATACCGGTTTTTTTTTTCTAAACTGTTCATGTCAAACAGTACTTGTAAAGGTTTTCGAGTAAACCATGATGCATTTATAGCGTTTATTCTACCGGGTATTACGAACCAGTTAATTCAATCCTTATTGCAAGACGGAGGTACTGTGGTCGCAAAAGTCTCGGTAAAACGAAATGACTTAATGACAGTAAGTGCTTTTTTCGATTTAAGGGCACTGTATTACTCTTTAATGCTCTAAGCAACTGGCTGTAACGTCGAAAGTACTCGACATCCATTTGAGAAAGGTGTAAGTGACCGTCTATAATCTGTTTGGCTAAAATCTGTATGCATTCCATTTGTGCCGAAACCATCGCCGATATCATCATTCGTCGGTGACTTGGCGATTCTCTTCCTAGACTAAGTAAGTAGTGAATTCTAACAAAGATTCTGGATCGCTCCATCTGCTCCATCTGCTCGGTTATCGTAAACGGTGACACTATCTTAATTCAGGGTTTAATGACAGATCATTCGATCGGCTATGCGTCATAGTTCTTTGTTTTATCTATAAAACATTCTTACGTCCTCTATGTATTCAAGTCCAAAAGCAAACATATCGGTAAATTTCGGTAAATTTCGCGAAAATATTCCGGAAGTCAAGGGATCAATGTTTCGTCACACATGCTTTTGAATGAGTCTTTAGCCGTGTTTGTGAAATTATGGTATGTTGAGAGCTAACGAGAAATTTCAATCTATTTTTCAATAATTCGTTTGAATCCAACTCCCTTTACTCGATACATTCATCATTTTCCTACTTCGTAGTTCTTTTAGTCGAATATCGCATTCATTGGATGTCGAATGTTCTCAGATGGATAGATATTTTCAGTCCACCGAAGCCGTTTCACCAATATATTAGATAGAATAAGTCGGATAGTTTTATTTCGCTATGACATAACTTTGTCGAGGTATACATTTCATATTGATTTTAACCCGCGATTGATAGAGACTTCCTATCTGGTTTTTTTCGGTTTAATCCTTGTACGGATGCGTTTCGAATAACCTTGACAACCTATCGCTTGTACAAGTAGTAAATATCAGCTCGCAATGATAATCAACGGTAGTTAGTATTTCTCCATTTTGCATGGCATTTTGGGATTCATGTTCAATTAATTTGAGGACAGCGTATTTGGGAGTCCAATTTAAGTCTTTTGTCGTTAAAAGATACATTTTCACTCATTTTGGTTGGGATGTGTGATAATCTTTATATGACCCTTTTTATGTTTGCAACATTCTGGCTTCGTCTAACTTGTAGCGGTTTAGATTACGACTGACTTAAAAGACACATGAAATCGGTTCGTAAATATCTGAGAGCAAAGTCAAATATTTGATCTTCTTTTTAGATAGCATGATTATCTATATATATAATTTTCGGTATCAATTTTACTTTGTTTGACCCGAAGTCTATAAACGAACAATCATAATGCTATAAACCACCTTTGTAGTTCATTTTTAACAGACCTGGGAATGACATTGGACCTTTAAATAAATACGGCAAAGTAATGAAGCTAGTACATTTTTACAGTCGTTTGAACCCGAAATCACAGCGAGATAAGTAGAATATTTTTTTCAAATTTATTCGACTCTATTCGTTTCAGATTAATCAATCGAAAGTATCATTCAGATGATATTCCAGCATTTATTCATTTTACACCGAAGCTGTTCAATGCTATTATCAAGACCTTAAATTGAATCGATAATGATCCACTGGTACATTGGGGCTTTGGAATTGTTTGTCAATTCGAATCAAATACATAGTGATATATTAAGGTATCCAACCCCTCATTAGCATCAAAGAGCCAGAGGCCAAACTTGATTTGAAAGTGCCGGTAATTCCTAAACTGTGTTAAATTTCCACTCCAAATACAAACATAAGCATTTTGTACGGTTTAGAATTTAAAATCAATGCATACTTATGGAAATATTTGACAAAAGTGTTCAAAATTACCTCCCTTGCATATGAATATAGTGAAAAAATAAATTTTTCAATAATTTTCTTCTTGAAGCATAATTTTGAAATCCTGCACGGTGAATCAACTTATGCGAAGTTTATTAACAAATGCGTGTTATTTGATGCATCTCGTACGGTTAGAAAGTGGTGCTTTTAATGAGGGGCTGTAAACCTTAACGGAACACAAATGATACTCGATATGTTATCAAACCGAGTTATTTGTTGGCAAGCTCATTTAGATTCAAATATAGTGCCAATTGCACGAATATATTAAAGAAATACGTTTTCCTTCTTTCTCACAACGATGTGTCTAATTAATGTTTTATGTCAAGATTCGGGATAGCAGGAAGGATAACGGGAATTTAATTACATCTTTAAGACAAAATCATGCAGATCGATAAGGATCGCGTCGAAATAAACTTATTGTATCGAGTCAAATTTATACAACTCCTAATGAGTAATATTCATAAAGCCTTCTACTTAAGGTACCTGGACTGTAATTGGAACAAGCACTTCGAGCATATAGGTCTCTATGAAAGTTGAATATGTTGTAGACATGGGTTAATAGAAATATTTTACCATCTTACTTTTTATACATCACCGAAGACGGTCGTATATTTGCGTCATCTTCTCCGGCCGTCCGTTCATCCGTCCGTATGTACGTACGTACATCCACTTTTCTTGTGAGCTCAACTCATCCTAAGTTTCTGGCTGGAATTTGTTTTTAAACTTGGTCAATGTTATCACCTCAATTGGTAGATGCGCTTGAAGGGAGGTTTTTATGGTTCATTGATTTTTGCCTGAGTTGCGCCCCCTTAAAACTTAGTCTCTGGGGCGGCGTATATTGTGACCAGGGCACTTTTGTTTTAAATTTTGTGAATCCGATAGGAGATAATTGCTTTACAGTTTGCATTGAAGTCAACGAAAAAATATCTAGAAAATATCTACTCTATCAGTATTTTCAAAATGAGACAAGTTTCCAAAACAAATTAAATGGTAGAAAGCTATCAAATCCTATTTCTCCCATTGACATACAATAAAATTGTATGTTAACTATCCGCATTTTCTTTTTGAAAATTGACTTTTTGTGAATCAGGGGAATATAATCAAGAGAAAATTTATATCATAGGAGTGGGGGAAATAACACATTATTGAAAAGTCAGGAACATTTACTTATCATACATCACTCACATCATGATATATGTCAATTACAGTTTTGTCATATATATATATAATTGGTATTTGATATCAAACGCTATAAAATATACATATTATGTAGCTAAAATTCGATAAAATTACAACCAGTACAGTTCCAGTATCTTAAAAATTGAGTTATCCGCTTCAAAGATGCGCTTGAATAATTCATTGTGTGGCGAACAAAGTATCTTATAGGCGAAGTACCTTCCACATTAAACGTTAATATAATGTTACATGTATACCGAAAACCCTTGACCGCTTAGATTTAATTGATTTTGATATATTGAAAGAATCCTTATTACGATAATAACAAAACTCGACGTAAACAATGACAAAGTCTGACGTCCATAATGACAAAGTTGGACAGAAAAAATGACAAAGTCTGGTTTGTTCAATAACGGAGTTGGTTTCATAACAATACAAAGTCTGATTGAATTTTCCTACTGTATTTCTATATAGAATGACAAAGTCTACTCGGTTTATAGACAAAGTCTGTTTTATTCAACGTCAAAGTCTGCGTAAAAAATGTACAAAGTAGATAAACAAAATTAGCAAAACCGGTCCAGAAAAATGACAAAGTCTGCCGGATAACAAAAAAAAAAGTGTAGGTTGTATATCCACAGTGGGTTACTTCGCGCACTAATCGGATGCGTATAGCTCCGTTGACAAATACTAAGGCCACATCCCTTGAAATTAAGACAATTTCATCTTTTGTCTCTATGTTTTAAAAAAGTATGGGAAATTTGAAGGTCCGTATTATTTTACAACAATAGCATTTTCTTCTTTTGTGTTATGTTCAAATAATTATTTTGGCGAAAATAACAAAACTCGACGCGAAAATAACAAAACTCGACGTAAAAAATGACAAAGTCTGACGTCCAAAATGACAAAGTTGGACAGAAAAAATGACAAAGTCTGTTTTGTTCAATAACGGAGTTGGTTTCATAACAAAACAAAGTCTGATTGAATTTTCCTACTGTATTTCTATATAGAATGACAAAGTCTACTTGGTTTGCGGACAAAGTCTGTTTTGTTCAACGTCAAAGTCTGTGTAAAAAATATACACAGTAGATAAACCAAATTGACAAAATTGGTCCAGAAAAATGACAAAGTCTGCCGGATAATAAAAAAAAAGTGTAGGTTGTATATCCACAGTGGGTTACTTCGCGCACTAATCGGATGCGTATAGCTCCGTTGACAAATACTAAGGCCACATCCCTTGAAATTAAGACAATTTCATCTTTTGTCTCTATGTTTTAAAAAAAGTATGGGAAATTTGAAGGTCCGTATTATTTTACAACAATAGCATTTTCTTCTTTTGTGTTATGTTCAAATAATCATTTTGGCGAAAATAACAAAACTCGACGTAAAAAATGACAAAGTCTGACGTCCAAAATGACAAAGTTGGACAGAAAAAATGACAAAGTCTGTTTTGTTCAATAACGGAGTTGGTTTCATAACAAAACAAAGTCTGATTGAATTTTCCAACTATATTTCTATATAGAATGACAAAGTCTAATTGGTTTGCGGACAAAGTCTGTTTTGTTCAACGTCAAAGTCTGCGTAAAAAATATACACAGTAGATAAACCAAATTGACAAAATTGGTCCAGAAAAATGACAAAGTCTGCCGGATAACAAAAAAAAAGTGTAGGTTGTATATCCACAGTGGGTTACTTCGCATACTAGTCGGTTGAATAAAGCGCTCATTTCAACCACGCCCACTGACGTCAGTGGGCGTGGTTGAAATGAGCGCTTTATTCAACCGACTAGTATGCGAAGTAACCCACTGTGGATATACAACCTACACTTTTTTTTTGTTATCCGGCAGACTTTGTCATTTTTCTGGACCAATTTTGTCAATTTGGTTTATCTACTGTGTATATTTTTTACGCAGACTTTGACGTTGAACAAAACAGACTTTGTCCGCAAACCAATTAGACTTTGTCATTCTATATAGAAATATAGTTGGAAAATTCAATCAGACTTTGTTTTGTTATGAAACCAACTCCGTTATTGAACAAAACAGACTTTGTCATTTTTTCTGTCCAACTTTGTCATTTTGGACGTCAGACTTTGTCATTTTTTACGTCGAGTTTTGTTATTTTCGCCAAAATGATTATTTGAACATAACACAAAAGAAGAAAATGCTATTGTTGTAAAATAATACGGACCTTCAAATTTCCCATACTTTTTTTAAAACATAGAGACAAAAGATGAAATTGTCTTAATTTCAAGGGATGTGGCCTTAGTATTTGTCAACGGAGCTATACGCATCCGATTAGTGCGCGAAGTAACCCACTGTGGATATACAACCTACACTTTTTTTTATTATCCGGCAGACTTTGTCATTTTTCTGGACCAATTTTGTCAATTTGGTTTATCTACTGTGTATATTTTTTACACAGACTTTGACGTTGAACAAAACAGACTTTGTCCGCAAACCAAGTAGACTTTGTCATTCTATATAGAAATACAGTAGGAAAATTCAATCAGACTTTGTTTTGTTATGAAACCAACTCCGTTATTGAACAAAACAGACTTTGTCATTTTTTCTGTCCAACTTTGTCATTTTGGACGTCAGACTTTGTCATTTTTTACGTCGAGTTTTGTTATTTTCGCGTCGAGTTTTGTTATTTTCGCCAAAATAATTATTTGAACATAACACAAAAGAAGAAAATGCTATTGTTGTAAAATAATACGGACCTTCAAATTTCCCATACTTTTTTAAAACATAGAGACAAAAGATGAAATTGTCTTAATTTCAAGGGATGTGGCCTTAGTATTTGTCAACGGAGCTATACGCATCCGATTAGTGCGCGAAGTAACCCACTGTGGATATACAACCTACACTTTTTTTTTTGTTATCCGGCAGACTTTGTCATTTTTCTGGACCGGTTTTGCTAATTTTGTTTATCTACTTTGTACATTTTTTACGCAGACTTTGACGTTGAATAAAACAGACTTTGTCTATAAACCGAGTAGACTTTGTCATTCTATATAGAAATACAGTAGGAAAATTCAATCAGACTTTGTATTGTTATGAAACCAACTCCGTTATTGAACAAACCAGACTTTGTCATTTTTTCTGTCCAACTTTGTCATTATGGACGTCAGACTTTGTCATTGTTTACGTCGAGTTTTGTTATTATCGTAATAAGGATTCTTTCAATATATCAAAATCAATTAAATCTAAGCGGTCAAGGGTTTTCGGTATACATGTAACATTATATTAACGTTTAATGTGGAAGGTACTTCGCCTATAAGATACTTTGTTCGCCACACAATGAATTATTCAAGCGCATCTTTGAAGCGGATAACTCAATTTTTAAGATACTGGAACTGTACTGGTTGTAATTTTATCGAATTTTAGCTACATAATATGTATATTTTATAGCGTTTGATATCAAATACCAATTATATATATATATGACAAAACTGTAATTGACATATATCATGATGTGAGTGATGTATGATAAGTAAATGTTCCTGACTTTTCAATAATGTGTTATTTCCCCCACTCCTATGATATAAATTTTCTCTTGATTATATTCCCCTGATTCACAAAAAGTCAATTTTCAAAAAGAAAATGCGGATAGTTAACATACAATTTTATTGTATGTCAATGGGAGAAATAGGATTTGATAGCTTTCTACCATTTAATTTGTTTTGGAAACTTGTCTCATTTTGAAAATACTGATAGAGTAGATATTTTCTAGATATTTTTTCGTTGACTTCAATGCAAACTGTAAAGCAATTATCTCCTATCGGATTCACAAAATTTAAAACAAAAGTGCCCTGGTCACAATATACGCCGCCCCAGAGACTAAGTTTTAAGGGGGCGCAACTCAGGCAAAAATCAATGAACCATAAAAACCTCCCTTCAAGCGCATCTACCAATTGAGGTGATAACATTGACCAAGTTTAAAAACAAATTCCAGCCAGAAACTTAGGATGAGTTGAGCTCACAAGAAAAGTGGATGTACGTACGTACATACGGACGGATGAACGGACG